>OY856410.1:55157098-55184598 GCA_963693085.1 Alisma plantago-aquatica
GGTTATGTTTTAAGCAATACTACTCAATCCATACCTATCCCCTATCTCTGTGATGTCCCTGTAGTGGACTTGGATACTACCTCTCTCATATGGTAGATCCTTACCCCCATGGTTATACCTCATAGGTAGACATTACTTAGGGTTGTGGATTCACATGGCCCTACCCAAAGGTAGCCCAATCTCTGACTCATGCTGACTTGATGGACCTACCCCATATGTAGCCATGTACCAAGTCATCCAATGACCTGATGGACCTACCCCATAGGTAGCCATGTACTAGGTCAACCTCTCAAGCTATAGAGGGGACAAGGATCTGAGCTAGTAGGCATATATCATAGGTGATAGTCATATCCACATGATTGTATGCATGAATTAAATTCATCCAACATTTTAATTCAAGCCACCGATGTAAACTTCAGAAATCCTCAAAAAACTAGTTCGAGATATTCATAAGCGTAACCACATACTTGATTCGAAGTAACTTGATGTCCAAGCAATAATAATCAAGAATAATCAATCAAGCAATCAACAATATCCTAAAATTAATGCATAACATCCAAGTGTCATTGTTTTATCCAAAACACACTCAAGATTGACTTGGATTCCACCTTATGATTTCTAGGCCAACTTTAGGGTTTTATTAGGGTTTTAGCCTCCATAAAGCTTTTATCACTTTTATTGCCCTTTTAATTCACAAACCCTAATTTCAACATCATAGGCACAATTATCATCTTTGGTTTCTTTCAAATTGTCAACTCACATTTCATTATGGTCTAATTCACATATGAACTCTATTTATTACTAATTTCACATTAATCCACTAAAAAACCCTAATTACCAAATTAAGGGTATTTATCCACAATCAGGAACTTTTATGCTCAAAATAGCTTAGAATCATCATATCTCAGCTTTATTCATGGATTTGAACAATTAAATCCATTAAGGGTCATAATTACCAAAGTTAGGGTTTCAATGCCCATTAAAGCATATTCATGTACATGGAAACCAAAATTAATCAAACTACGCATAAAGATCATCCTTTTAGATCTAATGTGTCCTTTTTATAATTAATAGGTTAACATCAACTTTAAACATCTAAATAACCCTTCCTATTTCATTAATCATCATAGATTAGGATTTCTTAATCATTAATGAATTAAAGTTGATAGCTTCAACTACTTTTTGAATTTCAAGAGGAATTAGGCTCTAAAACTATTTTTAATGGATTCCTTGCATTTTCTAATCAAATTTCATATATTAAGTTTATCCATCAGGTCTCCCTAGCAATTTCTACAAATATTGCAAGAAAAGACATTATATTGAATTATCTGCTATTTTTAGAAAAACGTTGGCCGTGTGATTGATGATCCGCTGGACCACGTTGGGTCCAACGATTCTCAGCTACGTGCCTCACCCGCGATCAAAACAACTAAAGGAAAACATTGCCCTTACCTGCTCTGAAGGGGAGTCAGGGTGTTTTGGAAAAAACACCAATCGACCTTCTTCAACCTCTGTTCACTGCTCCTTGCAAACAGATGGTCAACCTGATGGTTGACTCTGCTCCCTGTTGCACCTGTGAACGAATTGAGACCACCAGTAGCTCTGCCTCCATCTCACGAACTCGACGAGCCCTTCAATCATACGTAGGTGACTCTCCTATTGTCGGGGAAACTCCGCCTATCTCCAACGACTTATGCTTCAAGGCGAAGGTGCAGATCATGACAAAAGTGCCTATTGGAGGCACGAGCGTGATCGTGGGCTTCGTCTGTTCTAACGAAGGTTGCTTGGGAGTTTTCTGGTTCCATGAGTCACTCCCCCCCCCCTATATAGGGTATCCATCGTCCACCCTGAGAATTGGGGATTCCCTGTTCTCACGACGAAACCCCACGAAACCCAGGGTTGTTCGATCCGTCCAAGACTCCCAAACTTGATGGGCAAGTTTTTGAGTTCACTTGTGCATTAAATCATGAGAGAAATGCTTTGGAAGATCCTTCCCTCTATTCAACACCTTCCTAATCTGTCACGAGATAGGAGATAAAGGGATCATCATTGGATCTGAATCCAACGGCCTGCAATCTGCGTGACATGCACATTGGCTAGGCCCAAGATTCCCATTCCAAATAAAATTTTGACATTTAATGCAAATCGAAAATTATTCTTTCACTTTAAGCAAACTCATAAAAGCAATAACTCTCTCCTCATTTATCCTTTTTCAATAAAATTTTAGGAGAAAGTCTATTATGACTTAATCTACCATTGTATGAAGTTTGAGGCCAAAACTCGAAAGGAAAACCCTTTTTCTTCATATGCAAGTCAAGTACTTATAAGGCACATATTATGTATTAAAACACCTATTTTCTCTTTCTTATTCTATATTGGGACTTCTTGGGTCCCAAGAAATTCTAAGATTTAGAAATTCCTTTTTAAGGATGCTTATTATCCTTCTAGATGCATCCACATCCATTATTTTTCATTATCTTACTTATTTCTTTATTAAAAGATTTCTTTTCAAGGATTTCTATTTATCTTTTATTTCCTTTTTCCTCTTTTCCTGTTTCTTCCATTAGAAATCACAGATAAATGAAATTTACTCAATTGTGGCCATTAATGCCACTTTCTAGAGATTTCTATGTAAATCTCATAAATACTTTGCTTAAAATTCATTATCTTGCATCTTTTTCTAATATTTGGACTTTTCTTCCTATCTTTTCTTTTATATCCATTATTGGATTAATCTAATATTAGAAACCACGAAATTCCTATCAAAAGGGAGATTTGCAAAGAAATCCCTTCTTTGAAGCAAAGTATACAACCTTTTCAATTAAGTCCATATTCATAAAAACATTACATTTCAATTATGAAAACATATGCAAAATTGAGGTTGTAACAGTTATTGTAGAAGCTTTTCATTCTAAATATTGTTGAACAGGTAGTGTATAAGATTGTCATTTGTGATCATTCAAGCATGCATATTCACACTTTTTTTTATAACCAATATTCATATATTGAAAAACTCATTATTGGGATGACTCGATTTTGGGATTGCATTTTATAGGTCTTAAATATTGAACAATATATAGGAGCAAGCAATTGCAGTGCCTATGTAAGATCGCCATTCCTGATCATTTAAATATGTAGATTCAGAAGTGAAAAGAGTCGCCAATTCTTTTTCTATTGTTTAAATTCTATTTCATTGAATTTCTCTTTCCACTCTTGATTTTCTTTTCTATAATG
Organism: Alisma plantago-aquatica; assembly: GCA_963693085.1. NCBI lineage: Eukaryota > Viridiplantae > Streptophyta > Magnoliopsida > Alismatales > Alismataceae > Alisma > Alisma plantago-aquatica. Next base: position 55,160,333 of record OY856410.1, read on the forward strand.
AAATGAAAATGAAAATCAAATTCCATTTTAATATATTTTATTATAATATTGATTTTATTATAATATTTATATCTTAAATATTTACATCTTATATTACTTATAACTATAAATAAATAGTATACTAAATGAATAGTATACAAAAATATACTATAATATGAAAAAAAAAGTTGAAATAATAAGGGTGTTTTAATTCAAAAAAAGTACTTTGTTTTGTAGAGTTAATTATGTTAAATCCCCATTGTACAATAAACACAAGTACATATATTATGGAAAATACCAGAAAAAATGTGAGTACTTCATTCCATTTAATTAATCAAGAACAAAAAATGGTATTTCTCAAAATCCCTGACTACAACAATACTATTTGCTGGTTATACCAATCAACATATACCTCTCTCTTAGAATATAGAATAAAGAGAAATTCCCATATTTGTCTGATGGGCATAAGGAATACGAAAGAAACACAAAAGAAATAAATGTACTGGCTGTGAATTCAATTTTGCTTGCTCCACCCTTCCTTTTTTCAGGAAGAGAGAAGGGAAAGAGAAATTTATCAATTCATCAGATCCTAGTTCGGGACTGACGGGGCTCGAACCCACAGCTTCCGCCTTGATAGGTCGGTGCTCTGACCAATTGAACTACAATCCCAGTGAGGTGTACACTAGACATATTGGTTTCGTTGAAACTATTCTAGTAGTTTGCTGTCTTGTAAGAGAGATACAAATGATATACTGATATCCACATGGATATGGATTAACTCTAGTGAGAGTGAGACCAATTAGTAGTAATCTTGTAGTTATTTTATTGTACTACCACAGGGTTAATATGAAACCTCTCAATAAGAAAAAAAGTTTTGTTACCCCTTTCATGATACTTAGTAATTATGAATCTAGATCGTTACAAAGGGTGGGAAAAGAAAAGATGGGATAGATAAAAAAAAGGAATCTTTATTCTTCCATATAATATAGACATTTATGGAGTACAAATTGGTTATATCATACTTAGGGAGCAACAAAATTATTGGGCTGAGACGGATTTGAACCAGCATAGACATATTGCCAACGAATTTACAGTTCATCCCCATTAACCACTTAGGCATCGACCCCAGAAGAATCAATCCTAGTATTATTGAGAATTGATAATTCATGATCAACTTACTTTTGTAGTATCCTACCCCCAGGGGAATTCAAATCCCCACTTCCTCCTTGAAAGAGAGATGTCCTAAACCGCTAGACGATGGGGGCATACATGCCCGATCGCCATCTGACTATGATCATAGTATGAGCAGTTTTTTGGAATTGTCAATATAAATAATGGAATAGTATGACTAAATCCAAAAAATGTTTCCTAGTTTAATTTATTTCTTTCATTTAAGATAAGTTTTTTTATGGTTCATAAATGAGAGTACCTTAGAACAAATTGGTTATATCATACTCAGGGAGCAACAAAATTATTGGGTCGAGCTGAACCGTTCTTGCATTTTTCATTGCACACGACTTTCCCTATGTATACATATAAAACTTGGATTCCTAATAAGAAAGTTGATTACTTAATGGATTCAACTACTACTGCATCAACATTTCAGTATATCAGTTGAAAAAAAAAAAGAAATGTGATTTTTTATTGTTTTTAGATTATTTTCATTATATTTACGGAGTTTCATAGTCAATCATGAGTAATTCACCAAATCATTGATACAAACAATATCCAATGCTTCCATAGATTCAATCGCGGTTTACAATTATAGCTTCCATGACTATTCATTTGGTATAGGATCATTTACTAGATTAAAAAAAAGAGAGGAAAGAATCAAATAAAAAATTTTGATTCCAAATTTACCAGGCACGTAAAGTAGAAAATATTGGTAAGAGCAATATTGTATCAAGTTGCATGTCTCTTTGTAGTTGGATCCCCAATTTTTTGGAATGCTCCAAATTCCACTTGAATGTCTAAATCTGGGTCAATACTAGCAAAAACATCCCAGAAGATGATTCTAGCAACCATGCCAAATGTGTCAAAAAAAAGCAAAGAAAACGAAGCATGTCCAAAAGTAAACCAACCCCTTGTACTACTATGAAAAACACCATCACATTTCAAAGTAGCCCGATCTAATTCAAAAATTTCACCTAATTGAGCACGTCTAGCGTATTTTTTCACAGTAGTAGGATCACTATAACTGACTCCTTTGAGTTCACCACCATAGAATTTAAAAGTTACACCTACTTGTTCGACACTATACTTGGATTCCGCCCTTCTAAAGGGAACATCCACTCTCACAATTCTGTCACCATCAACTAAAACTACTGGAAATGTTTCAAAAAATGTAGGCATACGACGTACAAAAAGCTCGCAACCTTCTTTATCTCTAAAGGTAGGGTGTCCTAGCCATCCAATAGCTATTCCATCTCCGTTGTCCATTGAGCTCACTTAGAATAATCCCCCTTTTACCGAATTATTACCAATGTAATCATAAAAAGCTAATTTTTAAGGAATTTTAGACCAGGCTTCTGATAAACTCAGATTTTCAGCTAGTCTAGCACCAACCCTTCGATATATTTCCTACTAGAAATATCCCTGATCCCACTAATAATGAGTGGGACCAAATAATTTGATCGGTGTTGTTGCTGAACCATATCACATAGCTCCAGCAACAACAAAAGCTGCAAAAAAAATAGTGGCGATACTACTGGAAAGTACAATTTCAATATTTCCATCAATAATCCTTTGTATAAATGTTGAGGCGGACAAACACTAAAATGGAATAGGCCCCCTAATATACCCAATGTACCCGCTGCAATATGATGAGAAGCTATCCCTCCCGGGACAAAAGGATCAAATCTTTTGTGCCCCACACGGGGGTTACATGTTGCACTTTTCCAATTAGCCCATAAGGATCTGATACCCATATTCCAGGACCATACAATCCTGTTACATGAAATAAACCAAAACCAAAGCAAGCTAAACTCTGAGAGAAATAAATGAATACCACAAATTTTTGGAAAATCCAAAGAGGGTTTTCCTGTACGTTCATCGGAGAATATTTCTAGGTCCCAATATACCCAATGCCAGATAGCTGCCAAAAAGCACAAGCTAGAAAACACAATATGTGCCTCTGCCACACCTTCATAACTCTAAATACCTGGATTCGTTATAGTCCCTTCTGTAATACTCGAACCACACGATGAATTGGTTATTCCTAAACGAGTCATGAAGGGTATAACGAACATACCATGTCTCCACATCAGATTAAGAACAGGGTCAGAAGGATCAAAAACCACTAATTCATATAAAGCCATCGAACCGGCCCAACCAGAAACTAAAGTTGTATGCATTATATGGACAACAAGTAAGCGACCATGATCATTCAAAATGATGGTATGAACACGATACCAAGGCAAACCCATGGCAATACCTATTTATCAAAGATAAATGGACAATATGTAACTTTATCACATTAGAAAAAACTAAACATATATGATAGTACCTAACCCTTTTCAGTAGATTATCTATGAGCAAGGGTTAATATTTATTATGTTCCATTCGAAATAATATAGGAATTTTGTTCATAGGAACAAATAGAAGCAGATCTATTCTATACCCGATAAGTAGCAATACACAATGGGGGATTGGTCTAGTTTTTTTTTTGAATGAGTGTATAAATACTTGTTCATCATTCAAACAATCCATTCGTAAGAATTATTTTTTACATTCTATCTTACTTTATCTGACAATCTATGTATGAAATCTATATCCTATATAAAATAGGATAAACAGAAGGAAAATCCAAATTCTAAAAACAATTAATTCATTATTACATTATATTTAATGCCCATTGGTGTTCCAAAAGTACATTTTTGGAGTCCTGGAGAGGAAGATGTTGTTTGGGTTGACCTATAGTACAACTTGTCAGACATATTGGGTCATATGGTATTCCCCCATTCCCCCCACGATCGAAATATATTATGTTTCGCCCAAGAAAGATTGATTGAACCATCAATAATTCAGAGCGTGAAGTACAGTTAGATCAATTTATTTTTAGGATAAATAATTGAAATTAGAAGAATTTATGGTTGACTTGCCACAATAAAATAAAGTATCCAGGCACCGTTCAGAAAATACCAAATTGGTAATATGTATACAATTACCACTTGTATCATAAATGATTTTTCTACTGTAAGAATTAAGTTATCTCAAACTGCCAATCCATGAAGTAGTACTAAATACTATATAGATGAAGTTCTACTAAATAATATATAGAATAATTTGGCAGAAGATATGAAACGGGTTGAAAAAAATGAAGTCTTAGCAAAAAAAAGTGAGTGGTACTGATATCATTTGTCCTATATGTGCAAATAGGAATCAGGCGGATCATTACCCGAAGTAGAACGTGAACGTAAAAAATAGAAAGGGCCCATTTACGAACAAGAAAATAACATCAAAATTGGAACCTTGATGAAATAATACATCAATGAAAGATTAATTTGAAAAGTTTAGTAAATTTTTTTTTGAGAGAGAATGTGGAAAAACCTTATACTTCTTGAAAAGAAAAATAGAAGAACAAGCCCATTCGTTAGAAAAACAAAAAAAAAACTGTTACAAAACGAAATAGGGCTGGAATTGACACATTAATATTTTTTGAAATTGTTTTGAGCTGTATCCATCCAAAGGTGCATGTACGATTTCTAAAGGATAAAATTTTATCCTAATCAACTGACTTTATCAAGAAAGATTACTTTTCTTAGGACAAGAAGTTGATAGTGAGATCTCAAATCAACTTGTTGGTCTTATGGTATATCTTAGTATAAAAGATGATACTAGGGATCTTTATTTGTTTATAAACTTCCCCGGAGGTTGGGTAATACCAAGAATAGCTATTTATGACACTATGCAATTAAAAATTATGTATAATTTTAAATTAATATATTAATTAATCCCTTGTTACTGTCCATAGAGGAAGTAATAGGTAGGGATGATAGGATTTGAACCTGTGACATTTTGTACCCAAAACAAATGTGCTACCAAGCTGTGCTACATCCCTTTTTCAAGAATAGGATAAGCCGGTAATTCTTAGATCATTTGAAAAATCACAAGTAAATGTGTCTCTGCATCCAATCAAAACTTAAGTATCCCTACGTATACGTAGCAAAGGGTAGGGTGGTTCGATTAAGGAGAATTTTTTCCATGATTATACCTGAATCTGTATCACTGATGAGTAGGCTCTGTAAGATCCCATAGAATAAATGATTCAACATAATCCAAATTATGTTATATCTATTACACTTATTTATATTATAATTATATATATATAATATTGTAGATATATTATAGTAATTATAGTATAGAAATGCATTCATTTCCTTTGCATTAATCCAGATCCATAATACTATTGGAGTTATATAGGGAATCTAAGGAAGAACAGAGGATAGACTGTATTAGTAACAAGAAAATCCTTTATATTAAGAAGATTTGAGAAATTGTGTAGATAGACAACAATTACATGCCATGAGACAATCCAAAAAGCATTTGATCATGATCAAATTTGTAAGCCCACTTGGATATTGAGCAATTATTTGTAAAAATAGAATTTAAAATGAATAATTAATAATTGGAACTCTAGAAATGTTTCCACTCATTTATTATAGACTTATCAATTTTATTATGCTTTGTTTTGGGATCAAATATTCCTTGTGTCTCACAATAATTCTTGATTTTATCCTCAAGAAAAAGATGGGTTCCATGATATTGAAGCATGAGTCTCAAGTGATATTTGTTACTAAATGGAGTTTGGGATATTTTTTAAAATACATATGCTTGGGACAGGGAAGATAAGTCACAAAAAGCATTTAAATTATTATTTATATTCGAAAAAAAGTTTTTTCTAGTCAAAATAAATGGAATCATTTTTTTGTTTGTTTCACCAATATCAATTTCTTCTTGATTTATTTTTTCCCTACTGGAAATTAATTTTCCCATTTTTTGTCTATAGATTCAACTATAAGTTCAATATTGATCCTGAGGATGTTACTGATATATAGAAATATATCCATGTACATTTTTTCAATGAAAGATTTTATAAAATAGTGTAATTTACATATTAACCGAATACTTCTTTTTTTAAATAATGGCCACAAATTTTTCCATATTTTTTGTTTTTATCATTCAAGTTTGTATTGTTAGGACTAATAATATTTAGATCTGGAGTTAGAATGAATTTTTTTTTCATTTTAATCTGTTCCATTTGATTCCTGGTTGTGGTTCTTCTATTAATAAGATCTTTGATTTTCTTTTCTATAAATAAATTATTTGTCCAATTCCTGGATTGAATTTGAATAAGAAATTCTTGTGTATTTTTATTACTTATGGAATTTTTTTCATTCAACTCGTTTTTATTTAATCCCAATAAGAAAGTTTGGTTTCTTTTTTCCAAATTGTTTATCATTCCTTTTCTAACTAGAATTATTTTTAGAGCACCCTTTATTTTTTCTTTGAAAGTTCTTATAAACCATTTTCTTTTTCTTTTTAAAACTTTTAGAACTTGAAAACTTTTTTTCACTTTTATATAGTTTTTTTTAATTCATTAAAAATAGGTTCAAAAAAAGAAGATTGTTTTCGTGGAGAACCAAAGGGGATTTTAGCTTCCATTCCCCAAATTGTTAAAAAACAAAAATTATCCTTTTCTTCTTTTTTATCCCAACGAGAGTCTCATACCTTAGATCCTTGCCAAGGTTTCAAACGAAAAGGAAATAGAATTTTTATCTTAATACCATATGTTAACGGATCTTTTGGAAATTTGTTTTTTGATAATGGAACACCGTTAAAAGTACATTTAATATGCATTTCTTTATTCCAATCCCTAAAATCCTCATACCACTTGGTGAATTGAAATAATAGCATACGTCTAATATTTTTAGTTATTATCAAGAAAGGTAATTTAATGTATTTTCTCAAAAAGGATTGAATTACTAACATCGACCCTCTTATTGTTTGAGCAAATATAATAATATCCCAAGCTTCTAATATTGCTATACGTTCATTTTCCTCTTATTTTTCTTGTTCTTTTATCTCCCTTTCTCTTGCTTCTTCTTCTTCCCCAGAATCAGAACTGACATTCACAATTTCTGATTCTCTAACCATCCAATTTCTAAAAAGGAGATTCATCATTTCAAAGAAATCAAAAGAAAAGAAAGTTTTATCAGTTTGATCTAAAAAAAGTGGTGAATGTGCATTTGCTTGAAACATTTCCCAGATAACTATTGTATGTATTTGAGCATGCATGGTTCCTTTGATTAGATCTCAACAAAAAGCATTTAGTGAGATTATACCAAGAGAGATCTAATTGATTTCCATCTACCCAATTAATAAAATTTGAATCTTTTAGACTTCAAAATAATTTGGCAGCTATAGACACATTTTAGTTAATGGTCGTATAGTATATATACCAAGTTATCGTTGCAAACCCCGAGATATACCAAGTTAAAAATCAATTTAGATAGTCCTTTGTGGTTCCAGTGGAAACTAGATCAACGTGTAATTAGTTCAAGAGAAGTTCATATTGAAGTTCAATATGAATCTTTAGGTACTTATCATGAAATATATGGGAATTATCTAATAATAAGAAGCATAAAAAAATAAATTTCTTGTATCTATATTCAAACCACATTTGGTCATATTTCATTTTATCAAGAAATAGAAAAACCTATACAGGGGTTTTGTCGAGCCTACTTATACGATAGCTAAACTAAGTAATTACCTAATATCCATGAAAGTTTGGGCCTCTCTTATTTAACTAGTATCATAATTATGGAAATTTGTACATGAATCAAGATTCAGGAAAGGAAGTTTTCAAATCACTGACTCAGACCTATTGTTGAATCCTACTCAACAGAATATGGAGGTAGTACTTATGGAAGAACATGCCAATCTGGTCTTTCACGATAAAGTGATAGATGGAGCTGCCATGAAATGACTTATTTGCAGATTAATAGATCACTCTGGAATGGCGTATACATCACATATCTTGGATCAATTGAAAACTCTAGGTTTCCAGCAAGCTACTGCTATATCTATTTCATTAGGAATTGATGATCTTTTAACAATACCTTCTAAAGGATGGTTAGTCCAAGATGATGAACAACAAAGTTTGATTTTGGAGAAACATCATCATTACGATAATGTACATGTTGTAGAAAATTACATCAATCCATTGAGATATGGTATGCTACAAGTGAATATTTGTGACAAGAAATGAATCCTATTTTTTGTATGACCAATCCGTCTAATCCAGTCCATTTAACGTCCTTTTCAGGAGCTAGAGGAAATGCATCTCAAGTCCACCAGTTAGTAGGTATGATGGGATTATTGTCGGATCCACAAGGACAAATGATTGATTTACCTATTCAAAGCAACTTACGCGAAGGACTTTCTTTAACGAAATATATAATTTCCAGTTATGGAGCCCGTAAAGGAGTTGTAGATATTGTTGTACGAACATCAGATGTTGGATACCTCACGCGTAGACTTGTTGAAGTAGTTCAACACATTATTGTATGTCGAACAGATTGTGGTACTATCTAAGGTGTTTCTGTTAGTCCTCAAAATGGGATGACCGAAAGAAAATTTATTCAAACACTAATGGGTCGTGTATTAACAGACGATATATATATGGGTACACGGTGCATTACCACTCGAAATCAAGATATTGGGATTGGACTTATCAATCGGTTCATAACCTTTCAAACACAATCAATATATATTCGAACTCCTTTTACTTGTAGAAGTACATCTTGGATCTGTCAATTATGTTATGGACAGAGTCCCACCCATGGCGACTTGGTCAAAGTGGGAGAAGCCATAGGTATTATTATGGGTCAATCCATTGGAGAACCAGATACTCAACTAACATTAAGAACTTTTCATACTAGTGGAGTATTTACGGGTGGTACTGCTGAGCATGTACGAGCCCCTTATAATGGAAAAATTAAATTCAATGAGGGTTTGGTTCATCCCACACGTACTCATCACAAACATCCCACTTTTCTATGTTCTATTGACCTGGATGTAACTATCGAAAGTCAGGATATTCTACATAATGTGAATATTCCACCAAAAAGTTTGATTTTAGTTCAAAACGATCAATATGTAGAATCAGAACAAGTAATTGTTGAGATTCGTACCAGAGTATCTACTTTGAATTTTAAAGAAAGAGTCTGAAAACATATTTATTCTGAATCGGAAGGAGAAATGCACTGGAGTACTAATGTCTACAATGCACCTGAATATACATATGGTAATGTTCATCTATTACCAAAAACAAGTTATTTATGGATATTAGCAGTAAGTACGTGCAGATCCAGTATAGTGTCTGTTTCACTCCATAAGGTTCAAGATCAAATCAATGTTAATTTATCTTCTATTTCTTATATAGAAGATAAATCAACATCTAACCTCTCTATGACTAATGATCGGGTGAGACCTAAATTGTTTAGTGTGGACCTTTATGATAAAAAAAGGGTATCGGGGTTCTTGATTATTCAAGATCCAATCAAATTCCATTTAATGGTCATTTGAATTTCATATATTCTTCTATTCTCCAAGAGAATCCCGATTTATTATCGAAGAGACGAAGAAATTGATTCATAATTCCCTTACAATATTATGGTCAAGAGCGAGAGAAAAAAATAATATCTCATTTTTGGTATTTCGATTGAAATATCCATAAATGGTATTTTACATATAAATAGTATTCTTGCCTATTTCAACGATCCTCGATATAGAAGAAATAGTTTGGGAATAATTAAATATGGGACCACAGAGGTGGATTCCATTATCAAAAAAGAAAAAGAGGATTTGATTTAGTATCAAGGAATAAAAGAATTTAATTTGAAATATCAAACGAAAGTGGATCGGTTTTTTTTCATTCCCGAGGAAGTACATATCTTACATGGATCTTCACTTATAATGGTCTGTAATAATAGTAGTATTGGAGTAGATATACAAATAACTTTAAATATAAAAAGTAGAGTAAGTGGATTGGTACGAGTGGAGAGAAAAAAGAAAAGTATGGAACTACAAATTTTTTCTGGGGATATCCATTTTCCGGGAGAGACGGAAAAGATATCTAGGCACAGTGGCATTTTAATTCTTCCTAGAATAGGAAAAAGGATTCTAAAAAATCGAAAAAAATTTGAAAAATTTGATCTATGTCCAACGGATCACACCTACAAAAAAGAAAAGATTTGCTTGCCCCGAAATGCCCTAGCTAAATAGGGAAATCCCAATTCATTGGGACTTTCGATACAATCAAATAGATTTCCACAAGGATGCCATATTCTTGGAGCCCAAACTAGGTGATTTAATAAATCCTCCTCTATCTATTGTGGGTCGGCGACTCCTTCCCCTTCTTCAAACTCCGATTCATATTTTTCATATAGAAATCTACGATCAACAATAGAACAAGATCCTTTTTGCTTCATATCTAACCGATTCCTTGGTTCGGAACAAAGAAGCAATGTCACTGGATTATTATCAAACTGACTGCAATATTTTTCTGTCTGTGAGGATTCCACCAGAGCGCCTTCTACTTCTAATAGGACATGAACTAGATCAGAATTATTCTCAACGAATCCATAAGAAGTGATCTGATTTTTTTCATCGGGTCCGAGTGGAGACCAAAGATCTTGAGCGACTGATCTGGCAGAACAACTCAAAAGATAAAGAAGTATCGTTAATTTCTTCATGCTCGTTCCAAGTTTGAAGTACCATTTGTACAAATAAGAATCCCTTTCCTTACATGATTTCTTCTTCATATAGGTGGATATAGGATCTAGTGGGCAATTACTCAGCAATACATTTTGTGCAAAAACCCTTCCTATCTGATAGAAAAGTATCCCATGATCCTGAACTGATCTTACTTGGGATCACAAATCCCAAGTTTGTCTATGAAGAGAAGATCTAATTATATTAGTTTTTGGGAGAACCCAAGTATTCTCTAGCGGATCCATGAAACAACTCTCAGAAATCTTTTTCCCCTTTGGAAGATGTACGAGCAAAACAATCAACCTATTAATATTGGAAGACCGAAAAGATTCTTCTGATGTCTCATTTCTGGGTCCAATGGAATTCATATGTATAGGAAGAAGCCCCATCAAATAGAGATTTTTTCTTTTGACCATCCTTCGATTGTTAATATGAGATAGAAGGACCGCTACTACAAGCAGTACTACACCTTTGATCATGAAATATGGATTGCTTGTTGAATCCTTTGAATCGCGTGAAAGTAGGATACTCAAAATTTGGGGGTCAAAGAGTTTCATAAAACGTTCTTGGTGGAAAACAATTGGAGTGAAAGATCCTAGTGAATCGAATTTGATCCATGAATCTAAGAAATAGTGAGAATTATTGATCTCTCTCAATTCCAAGATCTAGGATTTGAATGGATGTTGTTTCATTGATTCCTCCTAAAGATTTCATTTCAATTGGAATTTGGTTTTCACGATGTACGATGATCCCTGTTAAGCATCCATGGCAGAATGGTTAAAGCGCTCAACTCATAATTGGCAAATTCATAGGTTCAATTCCTACTGGATGCACGCCAATGGGAACATTCAATAAGTCTATTGGAATTGTCTCTCTCTCAATGGAGTCTCACCATCCATACATAACGAATTGGTATGGTATATTCATACCATAACATATGAACAATAAGAACTAGAATTATTATCGATACTCAAACTCATATGGAAGAAAATGGATTTATGGATGGAATCAAATATGCAATATTTATAGAAAAAAAAGTATTCAGTTATTGGGGAACAATCAATATACTTCTAATGTTGAATCAGGATCAACTCAGACAGAAATAAAGCATTGGGTCGAACTCTTCTTTGGTGTCAAGGTAATAGCTATGAATAGTCATCGACTCCCCGGAAAGGGTAGAAGAGTGGGACCTACTATGGGACATACAATTCATTACAGGAGTATGATCATTAAACTTCAACCGGGTTATTCTATTCCACCTCTTATAGAGAAAAGAACTTAAAGTCAAATACTTAACAACAAGGGTAACATGGCCATACATTTATACAAAACTTCTACCCCAAGCACATGCAACAGAGCCGTACAAATGAAATCCAATCCACAAAATAATTTGATTTATGGACAACATCATTGTTAATTCTTTGTATTATACATACTATCAATTATTATACATAGTTATTATATATACAATACAACAAATAAAAAGAATATAACAACAAATAAAAAGAACATAAAATATTATTTAATATTATAGATACAAAAAGAAATTAGAATCATTATTTCTTGAGCTGTACGAGGAGAAAACATCTTATACGTTTCTATGGGGGGGTTATTTATATCTATCCCAATGAGCCATCTATCGAATCGTTGCAATTGATGTCTGATCCCGAAGAGAATGAAGGGATCTTTAAAAAGGGTTTTTATGATCCCATAAAGAATCAAACTTATTTAAATGTTCCTGCTATTCTAAATTTTCTTGAAAAAGGGTCTCAACCTACAGAGAATGTTCATGATATTTTTAAAAAGGAAGAATTATTTAAAGAATTTCAAGTTAATCTAAAAAAGCAAAGTAAAAAAGAATCAAAAGTAGGTTAGGGTGACTAGTATTTGACTTTGTATAATTCTTGACTCAGTATTTATTTTTTTATTGTTCCATTTATACTCTATTTGAGTTCTTCCTTATTTGCATTTCTTATTTTATGTGCCAATCCAACACAAGTCCTTTATTTAATTTATTTTGTTTTTTTTGGGCTATTAGCTCAGTGATAGAGTGTGCCCCTAATAATTGCGTCGTTGTGCTTGGGCTGTGAGGGCTCTCAACCTCATGGATAGTTCAAGGTGCTCATCAGCGCCTGACCCAGAGATGTGGATCACTCGATTAATACTTATGTAATTGATTTCCATCTACTTTTTTAGATTTCTATCACATAAAGAGCTCCATCAAGTACTATTTATTTTTCTATTATTTTGAATTATTTCTAATAGTAATACAAATTTCTATTAATAATGAATATTCTAATTAGAAATTGGAATATTTACTAATTTTAGTTAAATTAGCATGTAAGATTTGTATTACCATCTTTTTTGAAATAAAGAATTCAAGTTTATTGGTCCTTTCTCATAAACATATCCAGAAATCAATTTATTCTAAAAAAATTTGGTAAACCACTGATTTGTCTGGTATGTATACTATGGAATTCAATTACTACTAATTTTTTTACCAGATCAAAATATTTTATTTCCAAAACTGAAATTTATAGATACAATGTCACATTCAGTAAAGATTTATGATACATGTATAGGGTGTACCTAATGAATACGAGCTTGCGCCACATACGTGTTGGAATGATACCTTGGGATGGATGTAAATCTAAACAAATTGCTTCTACACCAAGAACCGAGGACTGCATAGGCTGTAAAAGATGTAAATATGCTTCTCCAATGGATTTTTTGAGTGTTCGTGTTTATTTATGGCATGAGACAACCCGTAGTATGGGTCTAGCTTATTGATACGTTATAAAAAATTCCACTTGAATCATTTTATTTGATTGCTATTTTTTCACCGACAAAAATCCGTACTTAGAAGAACATATTTTCTCGAGTACAGATTTTTTATGGTCAAAGTGTATCTTGTCTTTACCATGAGCTATTTTCCTTGGTTAACAATAATTGAAGTTTTTCCGATTGCCCACCCGTAACCCAGTGGATAAAGTACATTACATAGTCTGTTTTAGGGATTGACGACTTGCCCATTCAGTTACTTTGGCACTAGACGTTCCCAAAATGGGTACTCTTAGGTCAGGTGAATTAGAGAGTGTAGACATGCTTGGCATTCCTTCTCCTTTCAGGGCCTATCCAAAAGAGAATTCAGTACCTCTTGATCGTGAATATATGAATAGGTCGAACCATCCCCCATGGATATCTTTTCTTCAAAACAAAACAATTAGGCTCGGTCAACTGGAATGCGTATTATCCATATGGGAGATCCTCAATTAAGAAGATCCATCGACCTGAGATGAAGAGAAAGATCTATTTATTTTCTTTAATTATTCAGTTAAACCAATTATTTGTTATTCGAGCAGATAGCAATAACCTTTTCACCAGACATGGGTACTTTTTATTTTCTAATGGATTTACATGGTCTCATTAATTGAAATTATTTGATGTAGTGAGTAATAGGCTGTGGTTGTTCTTCGTTCAAGAATTCTCGTCTAGGCAGTTCATATCATCCATACATAGTGTTTTGATCTAAGATTGAAACTCTTACATGTTTGAATATTAGCATATTGTTCCATGGAGCTAAGGTCAAAAATATGGAATAAACAAGTGTTTCCATGACTCTACCAACCGATCAATTTTATTATGTTCCACTTAATCCATTTTTCATGGCCACATATCTTTACGGATAAGGAATAGGAAATCTTTCTCCTGTTACATGAATCAAATGTTTCATTTCATCTAGGAAAATCCATTTCTTTCTCAACAATGTCTTTGTCATTTGATCCAATAGCCTTCCGTTAGATAGGAACATATTTGATAAATACTGATAACTCTCAGATAAAGTATTAGAACAGAAAGACCCATAATTATATAATGAACTATTGGTTCTAAAGCATCATTGGTGATGAATTAACAATTCGAAGTGCTTGTCTTGCCTATTCTTGATGAACCAACATTTATATATGGATGTGGGAGGATTTATTTGGATAGTAATAAGCCCCTTTACCATCTCTTCATCTGCAAAGAATTCTCAATGTGAAAACACAGAGACAAAGGGCCGATCTTTGAATAGGAAAAAGAATGGATCCGCAGGGTCCCAAATGAATTGGCTTATTCGAAAAAAGCCTTGTTATTTGGAAAATATATCTCGTGTCTGGTACTGCATGGTTCCACTCTACAAGAACTCTGAATCATTTTCTTAAAGCTCATCCTCTTTATGATAAAAGATTCACTTGCCCCGAAATGCCCTGGCTAAATAGGGAAATCCCAATTCATTGGGCCTTTCGATACAATCACATAGATTTCCAAAAGGGTACCATATTCTCAGAGCCCAAACTATGTGATTTAATAAATCCTCCTCTATCTGTTGTGGGTTGATGGCTCCTTCCCCTTCTTCAAACTCTGATTCGATTTGTCCTTGGACATAGAAAAGTTCTGAATCGAGTCTCTTTAGAAAAAAAATCCTTTGTCTCATAGTAGCCTGCTACAGTCCCCTTACGAAACTTTCGATATTGGGTTACCCAAACACTTCACATGTTTATAGCGATTTACATGGCATCATCAAATGATACAAGTCTTGGATAAGAATCTACAACGCACTAGAATTGTGACAAAGTGGTTTTTCTGGCATAATTTCGAGGACGAAATATCTTTTAAGGTGTGTAGGATGTGATGGAGTGGACTTTTAGAATCCTAAAAGTCCAATGACATAGGTGAACTCATATCTTTAAGTAATTTGAAGAGTTCCAAGTGCTTTTTGACAAAATATGGATGCTAATTGGTGTTGATATCATGATTAAGATCTTTAAGTTTATGCTCTTTTGAAGTACATATTAAATGGTTAAATGAGTTAGTCTTGGCACCATAGTTGGTTGGAATATAGCTTGAGTTATGATAAAACTACGGTCAATGTTTTAGATTATTTCAATGTTCCCAGAAGGAGATATTTAGGTTTAAATATTATGTAATAATAGGGCAAGATTTCATATTTGGAACTTAGGCCTTGATCAGCTGTGATATGTCATATGTCACGATCGTGCACAAGATATGGCCGTAGCCCTAACTAGGGAGAGACCACGGATCATGTTCTTGCAACCCTTGGATGTGCTAGATCGGACAACTCATCTACCTTGTGGCAGTTGCTATAGTGTATAGGTGAGGGTTGTCCACGATTGGGAGAACGTGGGCTGAGAATGAAGACTAGAAGAAGCACCACATGCCGAGAGCCTTGACTGAATATTGGTTCAGTTTGCACTAAGTGCGAGCCTTCCATCTCCTGCAGGCATGCTCTCTACCACAGAGCTTTGCTCTGGGGATGGGTCTTTCACCCCGCCGCCGACAGTGGCTTTAAAACTGCAAACTCCACCACAGATCGGCCTCATGGAGGTAGGGCTTCGGAGCCGCTAGTGCCAACCCAAGCAGCGATAGCCCAGGAAGCGTGATGAGAGAGATCAGAAAGGGGTCTCGATGGTGGCGTTGGACCAGATGACTGGAAGACCGGGAGAACATGGGCTTCTCATGCCTCTCCGTTACAGGGATCTGCAAAGAGCGGGGTGGTGGTGTTCCCCCGTTGCTTTTCCACGACAGTCGCAAGCGACGCACGACCACAAGGATGGAGACCCAGTGGCATTTGAGAGCAGGCAGAGGCAGCAATGAGCCTATAGTGGAGGCATTCCAGTGGTGGCAGGTCCCTTGCCGATCTCCCGGCCATGGCGGCGTCGGACGTGGAAACGGACAAGGAGCCCCACGGATGACCCCAGGGATCCGAGACGCTGAGAGGTGCTGCACTGAGGAGACTTCGGCCATTTCCCTCTTCGTGCTCTGCTTTGCGGTGGTGCCCTGGCGGGGAGGGTGTGTTGACTCACTCACCGAAGGTGGACTAGGCGGCGACGCTCAGGTTGAGAACCAAGTCCTCGCGCTGGAGGCATCCAACGGAACACAGCGGGATAAGTGGGGGGTTCGGTCCAGTCAGACCTGATGTCAACCAACATGAACTGACCAACATAGCAGATGGAGCGAGACCTTGAACCGCTGATCAAGAAGGAGCTGTGAGGGGACCGTGGCAAAATCTGATTCGCAGTTGAAGGTAAAATTCCAGAAAATCTCATACCTTGTATAAATCATAGTAAATACATCAAGTGTCGAAAAATTACATACAATATACCAAAATTCTCAGAAAAATGCGTAGAATGCAGTGGAAGCATAATATCTGTTATTTTATGCACTAATCTCAGTGATATCATGTGAAATGTGTAATGCTTGTTTAGTGGATAATAAATAGCAAATGATGACATAAAATTATGGAAAAATGTCAGTAACTCCATAATAATGTTTATAATGCACCTGATGTCACGGATGATCATGTTGATGTACGAAATCATGTAATTTACTCCATATGGCTAGTTAGTGCTAATAACCCTACATAATATGTAATTAATGCACACATGCTCAATAAATGATGAAATTTACAGAGAAAGCTCATATCAGTATATTGAACCTCAGTTTTAATTATGAGATCACAATGATGAACAAAATCCATGTTATATGAAGAGAATCCTTAATAGATGTGATGAAACTGTAATTTGAGTAATACACTTAACTTAGGGTTGATATGTATAAATAATGATATGGAACCTGATATTCAGATTATGTATCCTAATCTGGAACATAACATCAGTAACATAAATCCCACATAGGGATGAAGATAAGACAAGTCATAATGTATATATCCTAATGAACTAAGTGAAACCCTAATATGGACATAATTAGGGTCAAGATGAGATATAATAAGATGAGAACCTGATGATAGTATATGGCCTTGTCTTGATCAGGGTTGACCAAGGATATAGATGACATGAGGAATATGTGATGATTAGGTTTCTCTTGATCAAGGTACACCATTACCTCTTACTTGGCTTATTATACAATATGCTTGTTTTATATGAGTAGTAAAATACTTGGCATATGGTATTGGATGAAATGATTGTTCTTGTATGATATGTTGCCTGATTTTTCATACTTATGGCTATGAACACATGAAACATAATATATCTGTTCCATTATATGAAAGCACTATATCTCTTTGGTAAGCGTAGTGCTAGTGAGTTATCTATCTCTTTGGTAAGCGGATCACATGTACAATGTGTAATCTCTTTGGTAAGAGGATCATAAGGCCTGAATGCATCTATCCCATTGGTAGGCGGATGCACGAGCATATAATGGAAAATGAGCTTAAAATATGTGTTCTCTTTTGTTAATGAATATCTTTGTGCAATTATACACTTTTCTTATATTCTTCTGTTACTGCCAAGTATATTAGTTTTATCTTATTGCCAAGATATGATGAGAGGTATATAAAAGGACACGTAGGCGTACTCAGTACAATATTCATGAAATATTGTGCTGACGTGTACCGCATGTAATCTTTTGTTTAGGTTGTGGTTATGCTCTTGAAGATCCAGGATAGTGAGATTTGTGTGGCGAGTTGATGTACAGGTGGACCTGTTGTCTTAAGATCATGTAGTTTAGTGGTAGTACATGTATATGTTATAGTTTACCTTTCAATATGTAATATCAAATGTTGTAACAATTCATGTAGTAATTATATGTTGAATGGTGAACATGTGTGTATGGTTTTATTATTGTTCATGTATATGTGCTACCGTGTTTCCTTCTAACTCCCTTGATTTTCTCTTTCTTAGCCTGGTGTGGGGTGTTTAAATTGGGATTCTCGCTGAGGTGAGGTTTCAATTTGGACGTCGCACATCAGATTAAGTTTTAGAAAATCTGGGGACGTCACAGGTGGTATCAGAGCATGAACAATAGCAAAGCCTGACATTTTCTCATTATGCAACTCAAAACCAAAGAACCTTGAACGTAATAATCTTTTAGGGTGAGATTAGTCGTCTTTTAGAGACTAGATCTGACCTAGCCTCTAGGTTAGCACCTAGATGTCTGAGAACTAGGTCTAGACTGGTGCTTGTTGAGTAGCAAGTCCTTAGATGTCGTCCTTTCCTTGTAGTGCAGCGGTATGGGACGTTGCACTATTTGGAAATGACGTACATAAAAGGAAGAGAAACCCTAGACATATGGCGCTCGTTGTCTAGAGTAGCTACACTAGTCTACACCATGTTCTCACCCTTTTCACTAGTTTTCATGACACTGGACTCTCTATTATGTGTGGGACACTCGTTTTCAGGATTTGGTTTTTTATTCCAAACGGATCGAACCTCGATAGTTTTCTCTGACGCTTGTTTTATCGGAGAAAAACTATATAATATTTTATTATGTATATGTATTAAAAAAATGTGTCCCCACACATGTACGAGTAGGAGGTGATCATGCAACCTAAGTGAAAGTGAATGACATCAGTCTAGAAGAGAGAGTAGTTCTAGATTAGATGTCTAGAGCCTTGTTAGAATATATGATAGTTGGAATAGACGAAATAAGTTTTGATGATATGATGTAAGTCTTACACAGATGACATAAGATGGTTATGATGATCTATGTTTGTCTTCAAGGACTTAAGTTCAGTTTTGAGGATTTGAGATAAGTTTTGATGATGCATGTAAATATGCTTTTATGAGATAAGATATGTTAAGCTAAGACAAGGTTGTGATTCAGCAAGAGCCTCAATCTCTTTTACGAGGGAGGACCTCTAGTGTTGGGACCAGTTATAGGGTTAACTCCAGAGAGAGTGAGACCCATTGGGAGAAGGTTAGAGAACCTAAACTCCAAGATATGAGAAATATGAGATATGTGATATGATATGTCTTAAACTAGACTACTCCTGAGTGATTGAGTTGAGTTGCTTTATGCACGATTCTTATAGTTTGTTTGAACCCTAGATGTCCTTGGGAGGACCAAACCCTAGAAACAAAAAGAGGCTGGCTATATGTGCATATATGAATATGGATATGAGTGCCTGCCATCTGGGTGAGGGAGAGAGAGAGCCCAAGACCCTGGAGGAGGTAGCTGTGTTAAGTTTATGTGAAGCCTCATGCTCGGGTTGGTGGTTCCCCATGTAGGACTCTAGTGGTGTATAAGGGAGCTTTGGGTAAGATGTTTCATGGTAGATGACCTATGAAGAGTATGTCATAGCATGTTTTGGTTTGTGCTTATGTGGCTAGAGCTAGTAAAGTAATCGACTAGTGCCAATGAGGTATACCTCATAACCCTAGATTAGAGAGGAAGGATAAAGTATATGCATATGAGATACTCATAGAGTTGAGTTAGTTCAGCGAGACTGAGCATGGAACTACCCTCATGGTATGGGTTAGAGGAACCTCTTTTGGACTATATAAAGTTTCAATACATCTTTGATTAGCCACTGACATAAGTTGGTTTTGCACAGCCATGATATAATAAATGTAAGGACGTGATCTAATCTCGAGATGTGATATATGGACATGATATAATGTAAATCTAGAGATGGTATAATTGATATCAATGCATAAATGGTTAACCATATACAGGAATAATGATGATAATGTGATATTGTTGGCTAAGCTTATGATGAAACCACTAGTAAATGTTGCAATTTATTATGAATAATGAAATAAGGTCATGTGAATGAAACATGTTACTTGATGTGTCAATCTTAATGCTTAATAAAGATAAATAATATGTTTAATAGTAGCACATCCTAATGTTGATGACACCTTTATATAATCGGTTCTTTTTAGTTAACTACTTTAGAACATGGTAATATGATGTGGGAACCCTAATGCATGGGCGAAGATAAGGATACAACCCTAATATATGAGATATGTAATGACATAATCTAAGCTTCTAAACCCTTGTTAAGCCTTCTATGAAGTGAGGTTTCACCCTAGATGCTTTCAAAACCTCCTAAGAGTGGTTTGGATATGATTATGGAGCTTTGTTCTCGGATATGTTGCACGTAGAGTGGTTTCCTACATGTGGATGAAGTCATGGTTGTTTTCCTTGGAGTACGAGTATGGTTGACTTTCGAGGATGAAAGTTCTTTTAAGATGTATATGATGTGACAAAGTGGTTTTTCTGGCATAATTTCGAGGACGAAATATCTTTTAAGGTGTGTAGGATGTGATGGAGTGGACTTTTAGAATCCTAAAAGTCCAATGACATAGGTGAACTCATATCTTTAAGTAATTTGAAGAGTTCCAAGTGATTTTTGACAAAATATGGATGCTAATTGGTGTTGATATCATGATTAAGATCTTTAAGTTTATGCTCTTTTGAAGTACATATTAAATGGTTAAATGAGTGAGTCTTGGCACCATAGTTGGTTGGAATATAGCTTGAGTTATGATAAAACTACGGTCAATGTTTTAGATTATTTCAATGTTCCCAGAAGGAGATATTTAGGTTTAAATATTATGTAATAATAGGGCAAGATTTCATATTTGGAACTTAGGCCTTGATCAGCTGTGATATGTCATATGTCACGATCGTGCACAAGATATGGCCGTAGCCCTAACTAGGGAGAGACCACGGATCATGTTCTTGCAACCCTTGGATGTGCTAGATTGGACAACTCATCTACCTTGTGGCAGTTGCTATAGTGTATAGGTGAGGGTTGTCCACGATTGGGAGAACGTGGGCTGAGAATGAAGACTAGAAGAAGCACCACATGCCGAGAGCCTTGACTGAATATTGGTTCAGTTTGCACTAAGTGCGAGCCTTCCATCTCCTGCAAGCATGCTCTCTAACACAGAGCTTTGCTCTGGGGATGGGTCTTTCACCCCGCCGCCGACAGTGGCTTGCAAACTGCAAACTCCACCACAGATCAGCCTCATGGAGGTAGGGCTTCGGAGCCGCTAGTGCCAACCCAAGCAGCGATAGCCCAGGAAGCGTGATGAGAGAGATCAGAAAGGGGTCTCGATGGTGGCGTTGGACCAGATGACAAGAAGACCGGGAGAACATGGGCTTCTCATGCCTCTCCGTTACAACGATCTGCAAAGAGCGGGGGGGTGTGGTGTTCCCCTGTTGCTTTGCCGTGACAGTCGCAAGCGACGCACGACCACAAGGATGGAGACCCGGAGGCATTTGAGAGCAGGCATAGGCAGAAATAAGCCTATAGTGGCGGCATCCCAGTGGTGGCAGCTCCCTTGCCGATCTCCCGGCCATGGCGGCGTCGGACGTGGAAACGGAGAAGGAGCCCCACGGATGACCCCAGGGATCCGAGACGCTGAGAGGTGCTGCACTGAGGAGACTTCAACCGTTTCCCTCTTCGTGCTCTGCTTTGCGGCGGCGCCCTGGCTGGGAGGGTGTGTCGACTCACTCACCGAAGGTGGACCAGGCGGCGACACTCATGTTGAGAACCAGGTTCTCGCGCTGGAGGCATCCAACGGAACACAGCAAGATAAGTGGGGGGTTCGGTCCAGTCGGACCTGATGTCAACCAACGCAAACCGACCAACATAGCAGACGGAGCGAGACCTTGAACCACTGATCAAGAAGGAGCTGTGAGGGGACACGTGGCAAAATCTGATTCGCAGTTGAAGGTAAAATTCCAGAAAATCTCATACCTTGTATAAATCATAGTAAATACATCAAGTGTCGAAAAATTACATACAATATACCAAAATTCTCAGAAAAATGCGTAGAATGCAGTGGAAGCATAATATCTATTATTTTATGCACTAATCTCAGTGATATCATGTAAAATGTGTAATGCTTGTTTAGTGGATAATAAATAGCAAATGATGACATAAAATTATGGAAAAATTTCAGTAACTCCATAATAATGTTTATAATGCACCTGATGTCAAGGATGATCATGTTGATGTACGGAATCATGTAATTTACTCCATATGGCTAGTTAGTGCTAATAACCCTACATAATATGTAATTAATGCACACATGCTCAATAAATGATGAAATTTATAGAGAAAGCTCATATCAGTATATTGAACCTCAGTTTTAATTATGAGATCATAATGATGAACAAAATCTATGTTATATGAAGAGAATCTTTAATAGATGTGATGAAACTCTAATTTGAGTAATACACTTAACTTAGGGTTGATATGTATAAATAATGATATGGAACCTGATATTTAGATTATGTATCCTAATCTGGAACATAACATCAGTAACATAAATCCCACATAAGGATGAAGATAAGACAAGTCATAATGTATATATCCTAATGAACTAAGTGAAACCCTAATATGGGCATAATTAGGGTTAAGATGAGATATAATAAGATGAGAACCTGATGATAGTATATGGTCTTGTCTTGATCAGGGTTGACCAAGGATATAGATGACATGAGGAATATGTGATGATTAGGTTTCTCTTGATCAAGGTACACCATTACCTCTTACTTGGCTTATTATACAATATGCTTGTTTTATATGAGTAGTAAAATACTTGGCATATGGTATTGGATGAAATGATTGTTCTTGTATGATATGTTGCCTGATTTTTCGTACTTATGGCTATGAACACATGAAACATAATATATCTATTCCATTATATGAAAGCACTATATCTCTTTGATAAGCGTAGTGCTAGTGAGTGATCTATCTCTTTGGTAAGCGGATCACATGTACAATGATCTATCTCTTTGGTAAGTGGATCATAAGGCCTGAATGTATCTATCCCATTGGTAGGCGGATGCACGAGCATATAATGGAAAATGAGCTTAAAATATGTGTTCTCTTTAGTTAATGAATATCTTTGTGCAAGTATACGCTTTTATTATATTCTTCTGTTACTGCCAAGTATATTAGTTTTATCTTATTGCCAAGATATGATGAGAGGTATATAAAAAGACACATAGGCGTACTCAGTACAATATTCATGAAATATTGTGCTGACGTGTACCACATGTAATCTTTTGTTTAGGTTGTGGTTATGCTCTTGAAGATCTAGGATAGTGAGAGTTGTGTGGCGAGCTGATGTACAGGTGGACCTGTTGTCTTAAGATCCTGTAGTTTAGTGGTAGTACATGTATATGTTATAGTTTACCTTTCAATATGTAATATCAAATGTTGTAACAATTCATGTAGTAATTATATGTTGAATGGTGAACATGTGTGTATGGTTTTATTATTGTTCGTGTATATGTGCTACCGTGTTTCCTTCTGACTCCCTTGATTTTCTCTTTCTTAGCCTAGTGTGGGGCGTTTAAATTGGGATTCTCGCTGAGGTGAGGTTTCAATTTGGACGTCGCACATCAGATTAAGTTTTAGAAAATCTGGGGATGTCACAAGAATGCCCTTGTTGATGATCCTTTACTCCGACAACATCTAGGGTTCCTCAAACAATGTGATATCTCACACCGGGTAAATCATTAACCCTTCCTCCTCTTACTAATACTACAGATTGTTTTGTCAATTATGGCCAATACCAGGTATAGAAGCAGTGATTTCAAATCCAGAGGTTAATCGTACTCTGGCAACTTTACATAAGGCAAAGTTTGGTTTTTTTGGGGGTGATAGTGGAAAAGTTGACAGATAAGTCACCCTTAGTGTCACTCTATAGAACCGTACATGATATTTTCACCTGACACAGCTCCTCATT